>OU342601.1:12675000-12687500 GCA_910589645.1 Tinea semifulvella
TTCGGCTTTGCACCTGGGACGCCTTTAGCAATAAGCCACACTCGCTCTGGCTATCGCGTCCCATCTATGCCGCACTGTGCAGTCCTCACTATATGCGTTGTGATTTGTGGTTATCAACTTTGCGCGTACACAGTTGCGGCACGTGGGTTCGGCGCCAGCCAGGCGGTCGGGGCATTCCGTCCACAGGTGCAAGCCGCCACAGTGGCTACACACCTTTTCGTGTTCAGTGCAGAACCGTCTTCCGTGCCCGTGCGCGAGGCAGAGCGAGCATTGGACCAGTGGTGACTGGTCTGCCACGCGCACGTGCTGGAGATCTATGTGGACGCGTTCTGCTTCTGTGAGTCTCTGCCACATCAGCGGAGAGACCTGGGCGACTATATGGCATGTGTGCGGGTTTCTCGTCTTCCGCCGGTACCTGATTTGGGCTCTAAACTGTTCCTCCGGCACGTCTCGAAACAAGGACCCGTTCTGGGTCCTCAGGGACGTCAGGACGTCCTCGTCCGTGTTATAGGACATGACGTCCCTGAGGATCACGAGCGGGTCCTTGTTCTTAACCTCTTCCACTATGAGGTTTGTACCGGAGTTCTTTATTGTTTCCACCACCTTCCCAATCTCCTCCCTGGTGGTGCAGCCCAATATGACCCTTTGGTCTCGAACTTTTCGGAGCCTCTCAACCCTTATCCCAGTTTTCCTAGCATCCACTGCCACTCTTATCTTTTCCACCACTTGGCCGCTGGTGTCACCCTCGCTCGATATCGCTATCGAGTGCATCGCGCGAGGGTGACCAGCGGCTACACTTGCGTAGGACTCCTTCCTCGCTGGTGCGCTCTCCGGCTGCGGCGCTGGAGAGTACGACTGGAGTCGGTCGGCCAATGTCGCAGTGTGCAACTGACACTCCGCCATTTGCCGACCGTGCTCCTTCATACCCTCCATCAGAGAACGCATCAGCGCGGCGGGCGTCTCCTCTGTGGTGGTTTCCTTTTCCGTTTCTGCAGTGATGCTAGTTTCCTTCTTTTCATTCTTAGGTGTCTCTGCTTTTCCGTCCTGTCCAGAATTCTCCGCCTCCTTTACCAGGGCGTACAGCCGCTCCAGCGCCTGTGTAACATCAGCTTTGATGTCAGTCTTCAGGTTCCTGGAACCTGCCAGGGCCGACTTCGCTTTGACCAAGCAGGCCTTTGCTTCGGCCGTTCGATTGGCGAACTTCGGTGCTGGCAGGCTCCGGGGAACCTCCGCCGACGCTCGGCTCACCTGCGCTGGAGCCACCCGCGCCCCTGTTCCAGAGGCAGAGGTAGGGACGACTTTCTTGGGGGGGGTGGCAGGCTTGGGCTGGCTACCCAGTTTCCCGGCCTCCCATTCCCCTATGCTTCTTCTTACTTTCTGGGGCTCATTTTGCGTTGAGGGTCCAGCCCTCGGTTGGTCAGTTGAGGTTGGAGGGTCCTGTTTGTCAGCACCCTTCGACTTTACAGGTGTACGGATGCCAAACATGTTTACGGTTGTCAGAGGACTCGTCTAGTATAATAATATATAGTCAATGTTAAAATTAAAAGTATATAATAATATATAGTCAATGTCAGAAATAATATATATATATATCTTTTAATGTTTGATAAAATGTCAATTTGTAAATTATTATAATTATTATTATAAAATAAAAATTAATAGTTACTGTCAATAGTAGGTATATAATAATATTTGGTCAGTGGAAAGTCTGTAGCGGAGAAAAAATACTTTTTATACTTGTCCTCGTGAGTCGTAAAAACTCACAAGTGGTCCAGCTCGTAGCAAAAGCAAGGTAACTGAACCTAAGCTACGGCAAATCCTTATTTATAACAAATTTGTCAATAGACAAATTGTGTCAATATTATTATATACAATTTTAAAATAATGTACAAAACTTAAAGCTAAATATACTTAAAACTAACTTAAATCTAAGCCCCTTATAGTCTTTACACTGGTTTTTTATTTTATTTTCGTTAATTTTTTATTTTTTTTTTATTTACAGGTATTTGCAGCTCCTCCGGTCTTCGGGTCCAGCATCCAGGTAAGTAAGGTAAGTATAAATTTTGTTTTTCTGATTTATACACGTCTTGAAGTGCCCTGTCTGATGGTAATTTTATTTCAGCCCAGGAGTCGTCACAGGAGGCCTCAGCGAGCAGTGAAGTTTGGGTATGCCCGGAAGTCCGTCTCCGGCAAGCTTTAAACAGCTGCCAAAAATTGGTTTCCGGTCAGACCCGGGTCAAATTTACAGGAAGGGTGCCCCTTGATCTTAGCTTAATTATAGTAAAATAAAAATGGGGGGGCGTCACTTCAGTTTCAGAGATATCTCGATTTCCCCTCCTGCAATTTTGAATTTTCACTGTTTTGCCCGTGCTACTTCCGTTTTTCGGTTTTTGGTGATGCGGTATTTTTCTCCCACAGAATTTCGACAGCGTCGACAATTTGTCATCAATAAAATTTTCGTGGAGTAATCACACGCAAAGTTACCCAACGCGTGGAAAAGGGTTTTTTGTCAACACGCGCGCAGGTAGTTGCGCCACCAAAGGCAGTTTTTTGTGCAAAGTACTCCTCGTCTAGGCGCGTCTAATGATGCCAGAAAAAAGGTACCTTACCGCGTTAGTTTTAAAGTTATTCACCGTAAACCACAATTTTATTCACAATTTTATCCTAAAATTTTTTATATATTAGTTTTTTCTTGTTTTTAAGCACGTCACTATGTAGCACTCACTATGTTACACCACTGTACAAATTTCCAGGTCAATCGGATAACTTCTACTAGGTTTTTGGAATTTTTTCGTGCGGAGGGCCTTAAAAACACAGCTTACTCGACCGTTGTTCGAGCGGGACTGGTTAGGTTAGGTTAGGTTAGGTTAGGTTAGGTTAGGTTAGGTTAGGTTAGGTTAGGTTAGGTTAGGTTAGGTTAGGTTAGGTTAGGTTAGGTTAGGTTAGGTTAGGTTAGGTTAGGTTAGGTTAGGTTAGGTTAGGTTAGGTTAGGTTAGGTTAGGTTAGGTTAGGTTAGGTTAGGTTAGGTTAGGTTAGGTTAGGTTAGGTTAGGTTAGGTTAGGTTAGGTTAGGTTAGGTTAGGTTAGGTTAGGTTAGGTTAGGTTAGGTTAGGTTAGGTTAGGTTAGGTTAGGTTAGGTTAGGTTAGGTTAGGTTAGGTTAGGTTAGGTTAGGTTAGGTTAGGTTAGGTTAGGTTAGGTTAGGTTAGGTTAGGTTAGGTTAGGTTAGGTTAGGTTAGGTTAGGTTAGGTTAGGTTAGGTTAGGTTAGGTTAGGTTAGGTTAGGTTAGGTTAGGTTAGGTTAGGTTAGGTTAGGTTAGGTTAGGTTAGGTTAGGTTAGGTTAGGTTAGGTTAGGTTAGGTTAGGTTAGGTTAGGTTAGGTTAGGTTAGGTTAGGTTAGGTTAGGTTAGGTTAGGTTAGGTTAGGTTAGGTTAGGTTAGGTTAGGTTAGGTTAGGTTAGGTTAGGTTAGGTTAGGTTAGGTTAGGTTAGGTTAGGTTAGGTTAGGTTAGGTTAGGTTAGGTTAGGTTAGGTTAGGTTAGGTTAGGTTAGGTTAGGTTAGGTTAGGTTAGGTTAGGTTAGGTTAGGTTAGGTTAGGTTAGGTTAGGTTAGGTTAGGTTAGGTTAGGTTAGGTTAGGTTAGGTTAGGTTAGGTTAGGTTAGGTTAGGTTAGGTTAGGTTAGGTTTTTTTTTTTTTTTTTTTTTTTTTTTTTTTTTTTTTTTTTTTTTTTTTTTTTTTTTTTTTCAGGACACCCCCGACTTGTGTCGGAGACCTTTATTAATTCTTTATCATTTTTAATTGCCTTTACAAATTTCCTCCAATTATAATTTGTACATAAATAATAACATATAATATATACATAAATAAAATACATAAAAATATAATCGCATTCTTCTCCTTTTTAACATAATCACTTTAATTCTCCTTATTAATTTAATTACATTTAATACATTATTTAATTACAATTACATTTTATTTACATTTTTTATTACAATAATTACAATTTAATGACATTTTTGCATTCCCCAATTCTCTTTTTTTCCATTTTTCTTCTATTTCTTTTCTTGTATTTTTCTTTTTTTTCTTGTCTTTTTCTTTTTCTTGTCTTTTTCATTTTTTCTTTTTGTTTTCCCTTTTTTTTTTTTTTTTTTTTTTTTTTTTTTTTTTTTTTTTTTTTTTTTTTTTTCCAATTAATTTTTTTTTATTTCATTTTCATTTTTTTTTTTTTTTTTTTTCTTATACTTAATGCATTATTACATGAAAATACAATAATACAATACAAAAATAAGTTCAGAATACAATGTCAAAATATAAAATATAAAATAAAATTCTTACATACTAAATAACAATGTCAAAATATATCAAAATAATTCTTACATACTAAATTACAATGTCAAATATCAAATAATTCTTACATACTAAGTTACAATAAAGCGATGTCAACTTACAAACTAAATACAATGTCCAACTTTTACTAAATTACAATTACAATTATAGAATATTATGAGAATGTCAAAAGGAAAATATATTTAAAATATAAATAATAATAATTACAATAATTCAATGTCAATATTTAATTTAAATTTAAATTTAAAGACCAAGATAGTTAATTATGACTGTCAGACAATTGACTCCGCGCCCATCGTCCCCGTTCGGCGGCGGCCACGCCCCCCAACTGTCACTGTCACCGCGGAAGTAGAGTCATTTTGTTTAGTGTTTTGGGCTTCTTGCTGTAATTTCATCCAACCCTCGTGCTTTTTCGGGTTGGATATTTGTTCCTGGGACAGCCAAGAAGCCCCGACGACCGCGGGCTTCATCCGCGGTCCCAGTGACACCCAGGGAGACGCCCGGCGACCCGGCGGCGGCGAGATAGAGTCGGAGTCAACTGTCTGGTATCTTTTTAATTTTTATTTCGCGTTATTGCCCGTTCCACAATTTCTATGGCGTATTCTAGGAACCTTGGTCTCGTGTTCTCGTTTGCTAGTATTTTTCCAAGGTTCCCTTCGCTTATTTGTAGGCCCAGGCTTTGTTCTAATTCGTATCTTTTGCGACCATACACGGGACACTCAGTGACCAAGTGTATCACACTCTCGTCCCGTGTAGGGTCGCAAATGCAGGCAGGGCTGTCTTTCAATTTGAAACGATGTAGATATTGGGAGAAACCCCCGTGACCAGTGTAGAGCTGCGTTCTGCGGTAATCAAAACCGTCCCTCAGAACGACAGCCCTCGCCACCCTCACGTCCGGGAAAAACGTCTTGGTCACGGCGGCTGTCTCCCCATCCGAGTAGCGCTTTTGCCATATTTTTACTGTTTGTTCCCGTATGAGCTTCTTAGCGTACGACAATGGGTATAAGTCATAATCAGGCTTTGTTTTTAGATGGAGAGCGGCCTGCTTTGCTAACTCGTCGGCCCGCTCGTTGCCGGGCGTGCCGACGTGCGCCCTCACCCAGAACAACCGGACATCCCGCCCCTCCGCACGCAGTGCCCTGATGTCGCGCTGCACCGCGACCGCCATAGGGTGGAAGGTCCACGCGCTGGCCAGCAGATCCAGCGACGATCTAGAGTCGCTGAATATGTTGACCACCGCTTCCGTCCCCGCCAGCACCTGCTGGACAGCGCGCTGCAGCGCGAGCATTTCGGCCTGGAATACCGTGCAGAAGGGCTCCAGCCGGAGCCTGGAGGATCGGACCTCCTCTCCGTCGATCCACCAGGTAAGAGCCGCACCCACACGGCCCTCAATCTTGCTACCGTCCGTGTAGATGTGCGGCCCGGTTACGTTGTGGATGTCCAGAGTCCGGGCGTCGAGATCATCCAGGCTCAGGTAGGTGGGTGGCCTGTGCTGTGCCGGGTGTGGCGCCTCCGTGTATGCGGCTCGTCTCTCCATCTGCCTGTCCGCTAACTGCTCCAGCGGTCTCCCGCGCTTCAGCTCATACAGGCGGGCTCCCTCGAGAATGCGCAGATCTAGTGGAAGCAGTCCTGTCAGGGTTAGAGCCGCATGTAACGATACTGTTCTGTACGCCTTACAGATTTTCTGCGAAAAACCCCGCTGTATGGTATCCAGTTGCTTCCGAGTCATCAATTTGCTCGCAGCCGGATACCACACACCGGCGGCGTACAGAACTATGGGCTCTATCACTGCGACGTATATGGTTCTCACCACCTCCGGGTTCAACCCCCATGTCACTTTGGCAGCGCATGCCAGTTGCTTGTAAATATTAGCTGCTTTTTTGCAGATGTAAGTGACATGAGAGTTGAAGGTGAGTTTTTGGTCTATTATTAGTCCTAATAATTTGACCTCACTCACCAGCGGTACCTCCACTCCTGCCATGGTCAACTCAGGGGGGTCGTATTTCAGTTTTTTAGTAAGCACCATTGCATTTGTTTTATGCGGTGCAAACTTCAACTTATTTCGGACCCCCCAGTCGTAGACCATGTCCAGGATGCGTGAAGCTTCCTCCCCTATGGAGGCTCCCGTCGTTCCGGAGAAGATGAGAACCACATCGTCCGCAAACGCCTGACAGTATACTTCGAGGGACTCTAGTTCGCGTAGCAGGGGGTCCAAGACAATGTTCCAAAATGTTGGCCCAGCAATGGAACCCTGGACACAACCCTTTGTGGTCCCCCTTGTGTACTCCGCCCCCGCGTAGCGTACCAGAACTTTCCTGTCCTCGAAGTATCCTACTACCATTTTATACAGGTTTGGGGGACAACCCTTGTTCAGCAGTTGCTTTTTTATGGCTGGCCACCAGGCGTTATCGAAGGCTCCCTCTATGTCAAGCGACACCATGAGAACAATTTTTTTATTGTTCCTCATTTTTCTTATGTGTGCCACTGTGTCATAGAGGGAGTCCTCGGTGCCGCGCTGGGGCATAAAGCCGTACTGGCAAGGGCTGAGTCGCGGAAGAAGATGCCACTGGATTCTTGCTACCATCATCTTCTCCACGATTTTCCCCAACACCGATAGGAGGCCTATGGGTCGGTACGACTTGGGGTGTGCATAGTCCTCCTTTCCGGGTTTCCTGAGGACGCGTATGACGGCCAGTTTCCACTGTGTCGGAAAGTGACCGATGGCCAGACATTTGTTGGCGATTGCCAAAAATACGCCCCGGTCACTCCCGACTGCCGCCACACATATGTCCGCCGTAAACCCGTCCAGTCCCGGGGCCTTTTTATGGCTGAATGACAACATGGCCTTTTGCAGTTCCGAGACTGTAAACGACGGGTCGTCCGGCAGACCGTCCTCCCGCGGATATGAAGGGCTACGCCCCTCTGTCTGAAGTCGCACCTCGGCATGCTCTTGGTTGTCCGAGCTAGGGTCATCCCGTGGGAAGAACGTCTCTGCCAACTCCTCTGCGGACCGGGCCGGGTCCAAAATGGTTCCGGTTACGTCCTTGAGGAGCTGGTCTTCCGTTCTTTTGGACGTTCTTCTGATGACCCTATATATGCCGTCCCATAAGCTCTCTCGATCCTGTTTGGAGCAGAACTGCTTCCAACTCTGCGTCTGGGCGTCGGCTGCCCCCCGCTCATAGATGTCCTTTGCCTCGAGGTATTGGTCGACGACATGTTGCCTTCTGTGTGGTGCAGCACACCGGATGCGCCTCTTTTTAGTAATCATAGACTTTTTCAGCGCATCCAGTTCTTCAGACCACCACGGTAGCCGCAACTTACTATCTTGCTTCATTTTCGGCATGGACGCAGTGCAGGCTTCCCTTACGCATTCGGTATAGCTCTGCACTGCTGCATCCAGTTCGATAGGCGACTCTATATTCTGGACATCCGAGACTGCCAGCTTTTGCTCTAATTTTTCCCCAAATATTGTCCGAAAATCGTCCCAATTGCATTTTTTTGTATTAAATAATTTTGTCCCCTTTATTAATTTTGCAGGAGGAGGTCCGCTCAGGAGCAGCCCGAAAGCGAGCGCGTTGTGGTCTGAGGATATAAGATCTCTCTCCACCCTCCAGTCCGTCACTCTCCCCAGTAGGGTGGAGGAGCACGCGCTCACGTCCACGCAGCTCCTGAACAGAGCCCCTCCTCGGTAAGTCTCGAATGTCGGTGTGTCGCCTTCGTTAAGGATGTGCATGTCCATGCCGTGCAGGAAGTTGCAATAGTCTGCACCGCGATGGTCTTCTGTTGGGCTGCCCCACCAGGGGCTCCAGGCATTTATGTCGCCTCCGACTATGACCCGGGTGTCGAGTTTCTCAATCACCCGTTGTAGTCCCTCGAGGTAGGGTTCCAGCGGTTTAGGGTCCCCCTCGAAGTAGACCGAAACGATGCCTAGGGTGGTGGACCCAGTCCTTATGGATACGGCGGCCACGTTTGCGGAGATGAGCGTTTGGTCCTGGACCAGCTGCATCCCCGCATCGAATACAACTATGGCCGCCTTGACCGGGTTTTCTTTGTTTCCCGATGTCTGCACCACCCTGGTTCCTGTGGGCTGTGCCAGTTCGCCCGTGCTGCCCGTGTAGGGTTCTTGCACGAGGGCCACTGACACTCCGCCTCGGGCCGCCTCCAGCATCAACTCCGCAGTCGCGAGTTTTTTCCGCTGGAGGTTGACCTGCAGGAACTTGAGACATCGCCGGCTCCCCGAGTTCGTCCGACGCCCTCCTGATGTGTTGTTTCCCGAGGTGCCCTCAGCAATGGTAGGAGACTCGGGACCTCGCTATAGAGTCCCATTTTTTCCGCACTTGACAGTCACCGCTGAAAGCCGTGTGCGCCCTGTCCGCTATGCCGGCCTCGGCGCAGTTTCGGCACTCTGGTGGGTGTCCCTCCTTACGGGAGGTGCACTCAGCTCGCTGGTGGAGGCCGGTACAGTGGCCACACGCGTCCGCGGTCTCCTTGCAGTACCGCCGCGTGTGTCCGTAACCTAGGCAGCGCATACACTGCAACAGCGGCGACTGGTCGTACACCGGGCGACGCTGCAGGTCTACGTGCACGTATCCTGCTGCAGTCAGGCGCTTCCACAGTGCCGGAGTGACCTCCAGCACTATGTGACGCTCCAGCGGGTTACGTGCCCTGCGTCTCAGGAGGACCCTGGCTGTCAGGTCCTCCTTGCCCAGCCCCTGTGTCACGTGCGGATTTTGTGTCTTTAGGGACTCTATTAACTGCTCATCCGTGTTATATTCCAGGACATCCCGGATTATGACCTGCGGCCTTTTGGTCTTTAGCTCCTCCACCCGGAGGGCCGCGTCGCCGCTTCGTATCCGGTCCCTGATGGCCGAGACGTCCTGCACGGTCGAGCATGTTATCACCACCTTCTGGTTGCGTGCCTTCCTAATCTTATCTACACGCACACCAGTGGCCCGCGCGTCGACGGCTCCCCTTATTCTCCTGAGGACGTCCTCCCCGGTATCGTTACCGTCCGAGGACGCCACCACGACGGAGTGTTGGGGAGCGCGAGCAGGTGGCGGCGGCGGCGGAGCGGCTGCAATCTCTGCGTATGTCCGAGAGGAGACCGCGCGGTACGTGTCAGCCGCGATGGTCTTCAACTCCCGGACGTCCTCCAGTACCGAGGCGCAGTCCGCTGCGCCGGAGAGCATCCGGCAGCTCGAGGCCACGCAGTCCTTGAGCTCCCGGACATCCTCCAGCGTCCCGAACCCGCCCACGGTACGCCGTGTCAGCTCCACCGCCTGCACGAGGTCCTTCACGGTGGATGCGTACTCCTCGTAGCGCTCCACCTGAGTCTCCAATTTCTCGGCATGAACTACCCGGATGGTATCCAAGCTCCTGCCTGCTTCTATTTTACATCGGGCAAGCTCTGACTCTATTCTGTTCCTGGAGTCCACGAGCTCCAGGACGAGCTGATGGAGGAAGTGGAGGTGCTCCACCACTTCCTCCCTCACCTCGCGCTTGAGGTTCCCCGCTGCCTTGGACTCCAGGGCCGTCTTGGCTTTCTGTACTGCTGTCCCGGCCCGGCCCGCCGCGGTCGCGAGTCCGCCGTCGCCGCGGGGGTTTGGGCTGAGCCGGGGAGCGCTGCCAGAGGACGGCGGGGCCATGACCACCACATCTGGGCTGTCCCGGGTCGTCGGGGACAGTCGTGCCGCTACTGCGAGGCTCCCCGCGACAGTGGTCTCATGGAATGTGCCCTGGTCGACTCGGGCGGGGGAGGCCTGGACCGCCCCCGGCGTCGCCTGCCTCTGGGGGGAGCCCCCAGGGACCGGAGCCGGGGAAGTGGTTTCGATGGCTGCCAATAATTTTGCTTTCCTCTCCCCCTGACAGTCTGACCTGGGCTTCCTTTGGACCTGGCCGAGTGTGGAGGTGGCCGGTCGAGTCGTTTTGGTCTGCTTGCCCGACATTTTGCCTGGGCCTAGTAGTGTTTGTGTCTCTGTGTGAGAACGGGCAGGTTAATGATCTTGGTCTTGGTCTTTTCTTTTATTAATCTTATAATATTATTTACTATTCTAACTTATTTCTAGCTTAACCTAGCTTAAAATTAAGTCAACCAACCTTAAAGTACACTAACGTTTAATAATGATAACTAACTAACTAACTATTTTCCTTTTTCAGGTTTATTTATATGACCTTGGTCGTACCTAAGCTTTAACTTAGGCTTCCCTAACTAAAAATATTAACTTAACTTAATATTAAGTTGCAATTAGGTGGTTCTTAGTGTCTCTAACAAACACAATAACAATAACAACAACAACTTTTTCTTTATTTTCCAGCTTCTACTCCACAGTCCACAGCAGCAGCAGGGTCCAGGTCCAGGTTCTAGGTCCAGGTAGGTGTTTCAATCACAACTATAATAATAGGGTTCTTTTCTTTGTTTGTTCGTTTGTTTTCAGCTCCTTCGGTTCGGTCAATGGCTGCAGGGTCCAGGGTCCAGGTTCCAATCCAGGTAAATGTTCTAACCACAATGGTGCTAATGACCTTTTTCTTGTTTTCAGCTCCTTCGGTCAACGGCTGGAGGGTCCAGTGTCCAGGTTCCACTTCCAGATAAGTAAGTATTTCTTATCCTTCCTTCCTTCACTCCTCTAATCCTTTTCCGGTGTCCCGAAGGAGCCTCAGCGATCAGTAATAGTGGTAGTAGTAGCGGTGTAGTTCTTTCTTCCTTATTTATTTACAATGAATTCGGCGCCCTGCCAACTTCCAACTTCTATCCCTCACCGGCGGCTCTGATTTATTTATATGTTTTTATATGTTTTGTGTTTTCTCTCTTCTTTCTCCTGGATGCGGCTACTCCATCCGGTCAACTCAGCTGTTAGTGACAGTTTTAGTTTTTATTTTCTTAGAGGAAACGCTATACAATGTGTTGGATCACTGTTTTGTTTTTGGTTAGGTTAGGTTAGGTTAGGTTAGGTTAGGTTAGGTTAGGTTAGGTTAGGTTAGGTTAGGTTAGGTTAGGTTAGGTTAGGTTAGGTTAGGTTAGGTTAGGTTAGGTTAGGTTAGGTTAGGTTAGGTTAGGTTAGGTTAGGTTAGGTTAGGTTAGGTTAGGTTAGGTTAGGTTAGGTTAGGTTAGGTTAGGTTAGGTTAGGTTAGGTTAGGTTAGGTTAGGTTAGGTTAGGTTAGGTTAGGTTAGGTTAGGTTAGGTTAGGTTAGGTTAGGTTAGGTTAGGTTAGGTTAGGTTAGGTTAGGTTAGGTTAGGTTAGGTTAGGTTAGGTTAGGTTAGGTTAGGTTAGGTTAGGTTAGGTTAGGTTAGGTTAGGTTAGGTTAGGTTAGGTTAGGTTAGGTTAGGTTAGGTTAGGTTAGGTTAGGTTAGGTTAGGTTAGGTTAGGTTAGATTAGGTTAGGTTAGGTTAGGTTAGGTTAGGTTAGGTTAGGTTAGGTTAGGTTAGGTTAGGTTAGGTTAGGTTAGGTTAGGTTAGGTTAGGTTAGGTTAGGTTAGGTTAGGTTAGGTTAGGTTAGGTTAGGTTAGGTTAGGTTAGGTTAGGTTAGGTTAGGTTAGGTTAGGTTAGGTTAGGTTAGGTTAGGTTAGGTTAGGTTAGGTTAGGTTAGGTTAGGTTAGGTTAGGTTAGGTTAGGTTAGGTTAGGTTAGGTTAGGTTAGGTTAGGTTAGGTTAGGTTAGGTTAGGTTAGGTTAGGTTAGGTTAGGTTAGGTTAGGTTAGGTTAGGTTAGGTTAGGTTAGGTTAGGTTAGGTTAGGTTAGGTTAGGTTAGGTTAGGTTAGGTTAGGTTAGGTTAGGTTAGGTTAGGTTAGGTTAGGTTAGGTTAGGTTAGGTTAGGTTAGGTTAGGTTAGGTTAGGTTAGGTTAGGTTAGGTTAGGTTAGGTTAGGTTAGGTTAGGTTAGGTTAGGTTAGGTTAGGTTAGGTTAGGTTAGGTTAGGTTAGGTTAGGTTAGGTTAGGTTAGGTTAGGTTAGGTTAGGTTAGGTTAGGTTAGGTTAGGTTAGGTTAGGTTAGGTTAGGTTAGGTTAGGTTAGGTTAGGTTAGGTTAGGTTAGGTTAGGTTAGGTTAGGTTAGGTTAGGTTAGGTTAGGTTAGGTTAGGTTAGGTCAGGTTAGGTTAGGTTAGGTTAGGTTAGGTTAGGTTAGGTTAGGTTAGGTTAGGTTAGGTTAGGTTAGGTTAGGTTAGGTTAGG
>OU342601.1:12700000-12705000 GCA_910589645.1 Tinea semifulvella
CTTGCTGTGATTTCTAAAGTGCTAGTGTGTGTTGTACTGATTTTTGAGACAGCCAAGAAGCCCCGACGACTGCGGGCTCCATCCGCGGTCCCAGTGACACCCAGGGAGACGCCCGGCGACCCGGCGGCGGCGAGATAGAGTCGGAGTCAATTGTTTGGTATCTTTTTAATTTTTATTACGTTTTATTGCCCGTTCCACAATTTCCATGGCGTATTCTAGGAACCTTGGTCTCGTGTTTGTGTTTGCTATTATTTTCCCAAGGTTCCCTTCGCTTATTTGTATGCCCAGGCTATGTTCTAATTCATATCTTTTGCGACCATACACGGGACACTCGGTGACCAAGTGTATCACACTCTCGTCCCGTGTAGGGTCGCAAATGCAGGCAGGGCTGTCTTTTAGCTTGAAGCGATGTAGATATTGGGAGAAACCCCCGTGACCAGTGTAGAGCTGCGTTCTGCGGTAATCAAAACCGTCCCTCAGAACGACAGCCCTCGCCACCCTCACGTCCGGGAAGAACGTCTTGGTCACGGCGGCAGTCTCCCCATCCGAGTAGCGTTGTTGCCATATTTTTACTGTTTCTTCCCGTATGAGCTTCTTTGCGTACGACAACGGGTATTGGTCGTAATCAGGCTTTGTTTTTAGATGGAGAGCGGCCTGCTTTGCTAACTCGTCGGCCCGCTCGTTGCCGGGCGTGCCGACGTGCGCCCTCACCCAGAACAACCGGACATCCCGCCCCTCCGCACGCAGTGCCCTGATGTCGCGCTGCACCGCGACCGCCATAGGGTGGAAGGTCCACGCGCTGGCCAGCAGATCCAGCGACGATCTAGAGTCGCTGAATATGTTGACCACCGCTTCCGTCCCCGCCAGCACCTGCTGGACAGCGCGCTGCAGCGCGAGCATTTCGGCCTGGAATACCGTGCAGAAGGGCTCCAGCCGGAGCCTGGAGGATCGGACCTCCTCTCCGTCGATCCACCAGGTAAGAGCCGCACCCACACGGCCCTCAATCTTGCTACCGTCCGTGTAGATGTGCGGCCCGGTTACGTTGTGGATGTCCAGAGTCCGGACGTCGAGATCATCCAGGCTCAGGTAGGTGGGTGGCCTGTGCTGTGCCGGGTGTGGCGCCTCCGTGTATGCGGCTCGTCTCTCCATCTGCCTGTCCGCTAACTGCTCCAGCGGTCTCCCGCGCTTCAGCTCATACAGGCGGGCTCCCTCGAGAATGCGCAGATCTAGTGGAAGCAGTCCTGTCAGGGTTAGAGCCGCATGTAACGATACTGTTCTGTACGCCTTACAGATTTTCTGCGAAAAACCCCGCTGTATGGTATCCAGTTGCTTCCGAGTCATCAATTTGCTCGCAGCCGGATACCACACACCGGCGGCGTACAGAACTATGGGCTCTATCACTGCGACGTATATGGTTCGGTTAGGTTAGGTTAGGTTAGGTAGGTTAGGTTAGGTTAGGTTAGGTTAGGTTAGGTTAGGTTAGGTTAGGTTAGGTTAGGTTAGGTTAGGTTAGGTTAGGTTAGGTTAGGTTAGGTTAGGTTAGGTTAGGTTAGGTTAGGTTAGGTTAGGTTAGGTTAGGTTAGGTTAGGTTAGGTTAGGTTAGGTTAGGTTAGGTTAGGTTAGGTTAGGTTAGGTTAGGTTAGGTTAGGTTAGGTTAGGTTAGGTTAGGTTAGGTTAGGTTAGGTTAGGTTAGGTTAGGTTAGGTTAGGTTAGGTTAGGTTAGGTTAGGTTAGGTTAGGTTAGGTTAGGTTAGGTTAGGTTAGGTTAGGTTAGGTTAGGTTAGGTTAGGTTAGGTTAGGTTAGGTTAGGTTAGGTTAGGTTAGGTTAGGTTAGGTTAGGTTAGGTTAGGTTAGGTTAGGTTAGGTTAGGTTAGGTTAGGTTAGGTTAGGTTAGGTTAGGTTAGGTTAGGTTAGGTTAGGTTAGGTTAGGTTAGGTTAGGTTAGGTTAGGTTAGGTTAGGTTAGGTTAGGTTAGGTTAGGTTAGGTTAGGTTAGGTTAGGTTAGGTTAGGTTAGGTTAGGTTAGGTTAGGTTAGGTTAGGTTAGGTTAGGTTAGGTTAGGTTAGGTTAGGTTAGGTTAGGTTAGGTTAGGTTAGGTTAGGTTAGGTTAGGTTAGGTTAGGTTAGGTTAGGTTAGGTTAGGTTAGGTTAGGTTAGGTTAGGTTAGGTTAGGTTAGGTTAGGTTAGGTTAGGTTAGGTTAGGTTAGGTTAGGTTAGGTTAGGTTAGGTTAGGTTAGGTTAGGTTAGGTTAGGTTAGGTTAGGTTAGGTTAGGTTAGGTTAGGTTAGGTTAGGTTAGGTTAGGTTAGGTTAGGTTAGGTTAGGTTAGGTTAGGTTAGGTTAGGTTAGGTTAGGTTAGGTTAGGTTAGGTTAGGTTAGGTTAGGTTAGGTTAGGTTAGGTTAGGTTAGGTTAGGTTAGGTTAGGTTAGGTTAGGTTAGGTTAGGTTAGGTTAGGTTAGGTTAGGTTAGGTTAGGTTAGGTTAGGTTAGGTTAGGTTAGGTTAGGTTAGGTTAGGTTAGGTTAGGTTAGGTTAGGTTAGGTTAGGTTAGGTTAGGTTAGGTTAGGTTAGGTTAGGTTAGGTTAGGTTAGGTTAGGTTAGGTTAGGTTAGGTTAGGTTAGGTTAGGTTAGGTTAGGTTAGGTTAGGTTAGGTTAGGTTAGGTTAGGTTAGGTTAGGTTAGGTTAGGTTAGGTTAGGTTAGGTTAGGTTAGGTTAGGTTAGGTTAGGTTAGGTTAGGTTAGGTTAGGTTAGGTTAGGTTAGGTTAGGTTAGGTTAGGTTAGGTTAGGTTAGGTTAGGTTAGGTTAGGTTAGGTTAGGTTAGGTTAGGTTAGGTTAGGTTAGGTTAGGTTAGGTTAGGTTAGGTTAGGTTAGGTTAGGTTAGGTTAGGTTAGGTTAGGTTAGGTTAGGTTAGGTTAGGTTAGGTTAGGTTAGGTTAGGTTAGGTTAGGTTAGGTTAGGTTAGGTTAGGTTAGGTTAGGTTAGGTTAGGTTAGGTTAGGTTAGGTTAGGTTAGGTTAGGTTAGGTTAGGTTAGGTTAGGTTAGGTTAGGTTAGGTTAGGTTAGGTTAGGTTAGGTTAGGTTAGGTTAGGTTAGGTTAGGTTAGGTTAGGTTAGGTTAGGTTAGGTTAGGTTAGGTTAGGTTAGGTTAGGTTAGGTTAGGTTAGGTTAGGTTAGGTTAGGTTAGGTTAG
The DNA here is from genome assembly GCA_910589645.1 of Tinea semifulvella. Lineage (NCBI taxonomy): Eukaryota > Metazoa > Arthropoda > Insecta > Lepidoptera > Tineidae > Tinea > Tinea semifulvella. Next base: position 12,703,179 of record OU342601.1, read on the forward strand.
GTTAGGTTAGGTTAGGTTAGGTTAGGTTAGGTTAGGTTAGGTTAGGTTAGGTTAGGTTAGGTTAGGTTAGGTTAGGTTAGGTTAGGTTAGGTTAGGTTAGGTTAGGTTAGGTTAGGTTAGGTTAGGTTAGGTTAGGTTAGGTTAGGTTAGGTTAGGTTAGGTTAGGTTAGGTTAGGTTAGGTTAGGTTAGGTTAGGTTAGGTTAGGTTAGGTTAGGTTAGGTTAGGTTAGGTTAGGTTAGGTTAGGTTAGGTTAGGTTAGGTTAGGTTAGGTTAGGTTAGGTTAGGTTAGGTTAGGTTAGGTTAGGTTAGGTTAGGTTAGGTTAGGTTAGGTTAGGTTAGGTTAGGTTAGGTTAGGTTAGGTTAGGTTAGGTTAGGTTAGGTTAGGTTAGGTTAGGTTAGGTTAGGTTAGGTTAGGTTAGGTTAGGTTAGGTTAGGTTAGGTTAGGTTAGGTTAGGTTAGGTTAGGTTAGGTTAGGTTAGGTTAGGTTAGGTTAGGTTAGGTTAGGTTAGGTTAGGTTAGGTTAGGTTAGGTTAGGTTAGGTTAGGTTAGGTTAGGTTAGGTTAGGTTAGGTTAGGTTAGGTTAGGTTAGGTTAGGTTAGGTTAGGTTAGGTTAGGTTAGGTTAGGTTAGGTTAGGTTAGGTTAGGTTAGGTTAGGTTAGGTTAGGTTAGGTTAGGTTAGGTTAGGTTAGGTTAGGTTAGGTTAGGTTAGGTTAGGTTAGGTTAGGTTAGGTTAGGTTAGGTTAGGTTAGGTTAGGTTAGGTTAGGTTAGGTTAGGTTAGGTTAGGTTAGGTTAGGTTAGGTTAGGTTAGGTTAGGTTAGGTTAGGTTAGGTTAGGTTAGGTTAGGTTAGGTTAGGTTAGGTTAGGTTAGGTTAGGTTAGGTTAGGTTAGGTTAGGTTAGGTTAGGTTAGGTTAGGTTAGGTTAGGTTAGGTTAGGTTAGGTTAGGTTAGGTTAGGTTAGGTTAGGTTAGGTTAGGTTAGGTTAGGTTAGGTTAGGTTAGGTTAGGTTAGGTTAGGTTAGGTTAGGTTAGGTTAGGTTAGGTTAGGTTAGGTTAGGTTAGGTTAGGTTAGGTTAGGTTAGGTTAGGTTAGGTTAGGTTAGGTTAGGTTAGGTTAGGTTAGGTTAGGTTAGGTTAGGTTAGGTTAGGTTAGGTTAGGTTAGGTTAGGTTAGGTTAGGTTAGGTTAGGTTAGGTTAGGTTAGGTTAGGTTAGGTTAGGTTAGGTTAGGTTAGGTTAGGTTAGGTTAGGTTAGGTTAGGTTAGGTTAGGTTAGGTTAGGTTAGGTTAGGTTAGGTTAGGTTAGGTTAGGTTAGGTTAGGTTAGGTTAGGTTAGGTTAGGTTAGGTTAGGTTAGGTTAGGTTAGGTTAGGTTAGGTTAGGTTAGGTTAGGTTAGGTTAGGTTAGGTTAGGTTAGGTTAGGTTAGGTTAGGTTAGGTTAGGTTAGGTTAGGTTAGGTTAGGTTAGGTTAGGTTAGGTTAGGTTAGGTTAGGTTAGGTTAGGTTAGGTTAGGTTAGGTTAGGTTAGGTTAGGTTAGGTTAGGTTAGGTTAGGTTAGGTTAGGTTAGGTTAGGTTAGGTTAGGTTAGGTTAGGTTAGGTTAGGTTAGGTTAGGTTAGGTTAGGTTAGGTTAGGTTAGGTTAGGTTAGGTTAGGTTAGGTTAGGTTAGGTTAGGTTAGGTTAGGTTAGGTTAGGTTAGGTTAGGTTAGGTTAGGTTAGGTTAGGTTAGGTTAGGTTAGGTTAGGTTAGGTTAGGTTAGGTTAGGTTAGGTTAGGTTAGGTTAGGTTAGGTTAGGTTAGGTTAGGTTAGGTTAGGTTAGGTTAGGTTAGGT
>OU342601.1:12710000-12715305 GCA_910589645.1 Tinea semifulvella
TTCTTTTTTAAAACTAATTTCAAAAATAATAAAATATAATCATATTCCCTAAATGTCAAATCAATAAAAATTATTATTACACAAAACAAACAATTTATACAGAATTTGGACAGCACAACCTTATTAGCTATTCTTTGGTATACAACTACAATATAAATATATAAAAATTAATCAATAATAAAAGACAAATTTTTTTAAAAACTAATTACAAAATAATAACAGTAGTAATTGAATAAATAATAACAGTAATAAATATAATTAATCGTATTAAACAAATTTAACAAGTTGGATGTCAAAATTTTTCTCCCTCTTCTTTCCTTCAACAATTCTAAAAACCAATATCTTCAATATGAAAGAGATTAGGCCGCGCTCCGCGCTCGCCGCTCTACGCAAAATCGCGGCAAAACGGGCGCAGAGCGCGTCCCACCTCCGTCAGTAGGTACGTCGACTCCGCTTCCCATCCCTATCCCCGGTCGACAGCCAATAGGGAGACCCCAAAGTTGCTTTCTCCATAATATGTCACTTTCACCGTGAATTGCGATGGACTCTACTAATTTTTGCATTTGGGTCCTTGTATATTGGTTTTCTGTGTTATAGATGTTGTGTAACAGTTTCGCAAGAACCCAGCCGCCCGCAGGATCCATCAACAACCCACAGTGAACACCCCTGAGGCCTCCCCGGAACACGACCGGAGACAAGGAGGTAGAGTCAGAGCCGACTTTCTTTTTTCCAACTAACTTCCAACTTGCTTTAATACTTTCATATCTTATAATACTTAATCTAATACCCTAAATTTAATAATGTCAATATAATCACAGTTTAATACTTCCATAATTTTAACTTTTGTTTCTCTGTATTGCCTGCTCTACAATTGATATAGCAAATTTCAAGAATACCTCCCTCTTACTGTGGTCTTTAATGATTATACTCAAATTATCCACAGTAAGCTTCAGGTCCAGGCATTGTTCTAAGCTATATCTTTGGCGACCATACACGGGACAGTCGGTGACCAAGTGTAACACGCTTTCGTCCCGTGTAGGGTCGCATATGCAGGCAGGACTGTCCTTAATCTTAAACCTATGGAGATACTGAGAGAAACCTCCGTGACCAGTGTAGAGCTGCGTTCTGAGGTGGTCTATTCCATCCTTCAGAACGCAGTCCCTTGCTGTCTTTACACTTGGGAAGTAGGTCTTGGTCACGGAGGCTGTCTCTCCTTCCGAGTAACGCATTTGCCACTGTTGGACGGTGTGTTGTCGTATGAGCTTCTTAGCGTAGGACACTGGATACAAGTCGTAATCCGGTTTGGTTTTCAGGTGGAGAGCGGCCTGTTTGGCCAACTCGTCGGCACGCTCGTTCCCAGCCGTACCAACGTGCGCCCTCACCCAGAACAGCCTCACGTCTCTCCCCTCCGCACGCAAGGCTCGAATGTCGCGCTGCACCGCGAAGGCCATAGGGTGGAAGGTGCCTGCATTGGCCAACAGATCCAGTGACGATCTAGAGTCACTGAAAATATTGACCACCGCTTCGGTCCCTTCCAGAACCTGACGGACTGCGCGCTGCAGCGCGAGCATCTCCGCCTGAAACACTGTGCAGAAGGGCTCGAGTCGGAGCTTGGAGGACCTGACCTCCACTCCGTCGCTCCACCACGTCAGAGCCGCACCCACACGGCCCTCAATCTTACTGCCGTCCGTGTAGATGTGCGGCCCCGTGACATTGTAGAGCTCCAGAGTTCGGGCATCGAGATCCTCCAAGATCCGGTAAGTCGGGGGGTTGTGCTGTGCTGGGTGTGGCGCCTCTGTGTGCGGGACCCTTCTCTCCATCTCCCTGTCCCCGACCTGTTCCAGTGATCTACCACGCCTGAGCTCATACAACCTTGCTCCCTCGAGGATGCGCAGGTCTAATGGGAGCAGTCCTGTCAGGGTTAGAGCCGCATTTAGTGATACTGTTCGGTACGCCTTGCATATTTTCTGTGCGAAACCCCGCTGAATGGTAGCTAGTTGTTTTCGTACCATTAATTTGCTTGCAGCGGGGTGCCAGACGCTGGAGGCGTACATCACTATGGGCTCTATTACTGCGACATAGATGGTTCTCACCACCTCCGGGTTCAAGCCCCATGTCACCCTAGCAGCGCAAGCTAGCTGCTTATATATATTTGCTGCTTTTTTGCAAATATGGGTGACATGGGGGTTGAAGGTGAGTTTTTGGTCTATTATTAAACCCAATAACTTGACCTCACTCACCAGCGGCACCTCCACTCCTGCCATGGTCAGCTGTGGGAGGTCATACTTAAGTTTTTTAGTAAGCACCACAGAGTTTGTTTTGTGTGGTGCAAACTTTAACTTGTTTCTGACCCCCCATTCGTGGACCATGTCCAGGATGCGGGTGGCTTCCACTCCTATGGAGATCCCGCTCGTTCCGGAGAAGATGAGAACCACATCGTCTGCAAACGCCTGACAGTATACTCCGAGGGCCTCTAGTTCGCAGAGCAGGGGGTCCAGGACGATGTTCCAAAAGGTTGGTCCGGCTATCGATCCCTGGACGCAACCTTTTGTAGTCTCCTGCAAATGCTCTGCCCCCGCATAGCGAACCAGGACCTTTCTGTTCTCGAAGTACCCTAGCACCATGTTGTACAGGTTTTGGGGACATCCCTTACTCAGTAGTTGCCTCTTAATAGACGGCCACCAGGCATTGTCGAAGGCTCCCTCTATGTCGAGTGACACCATAAGAACAATCTTTTTATTGTTTCTTAAATTTCTGATGTGTGCCACTACGTCATAGAGGGAGTCCTCGGTGCTGCGCTGGGGCATGAAGCCGTACTGGCAAGGGTTTAATTGTGGTAGAAGATGCCACTGGATTCTTGCCACTAGCATCTTCTCCACAATTTTCCCCAACACCGAGAGAAGGCCTATGGGTCGGTACGACTTTGGATGGGCGTAGTCCTCCTTGCCGGGTTTTCTGAGGACGCGTATGACAGCCAGCTTCCACTGTGTCGGAAAGTGACCTATGGACAGACATTTATTGGCAATTTCCAGAAAAATGCCTCCGTCACTTCCGACCGCTGCCATACATATGTCCGCCGTAAACCCGTCCAGTCCCGGAGCCTTTTTGGGGCTAAATGAAAACATTGCCTTCTGCAGCTCCGGGACTGTAAATGGAGGGTCGTCCGGCAGACCGTCCTCCCGCGGATAAGAAGGACTACGTCCCTCCGTACGGAGTCGCACTTCGGCATGCTCCGTATTGTCGCTACTAGGGTCATCTAATGGGAAGAACGTCATCGCCAACTCCCTCGCCGACTGGACCGGGTCCAGAGTTGTGCCCGTCGGGTCCTTAAGGAGCTGGTCTTCTGTCCTTTTTGACGTTCTTCTGATGACCCTATAGATGCCATCCCATAGACTCTCTCGATCCTGTATGGTGCAGAACTGCTTCCAACTCTGCGTTTGGGCATCGGCTGCCGCCCGCTCGTAGATGGCCTTTGCCTCGAGATAGTGCTGGACGACATTCTGCCTCCTGTGTGGAGCAGCACACCGGATGCGCCTCTTCTTTGTATTCATTATCTTTTTCAGTGCATCCAGTTCTTTTGACCACCATGGCAGGCGCAGCTTACTGTCCTGCTTCAGCTTCGGCATGGACTGAGTGCAGGCTTCCTCTATGCATTTAGTATAGCACTGCACTGCAGCATCGAGTTCAACGGGCGACTCTATATTCCGGACTCCCGAGACCACCAGGTTATTAAAATCAAAATTTTCCCCAAAATAGTTCTAAAATTTCCCCAGTTACATTTTTTAGTATTAAAAACTTTTGTCCCCTTAATTAATTTATCTTGGGGAGGTCCGCTCAGGAGCAGCGAGAACGCGATCGCGTTGTGGTCGGACGAGATGAGATCTCTCTCCACTCTCCAGTCCACCACCTTCCCTACTAAACAGGTCGAGCACGCGGTCACGTCCACGCAGCTCCTAAACAGAGCTCCCCCCCCGGTAAGTCTCAAATGTCGGTGTGTCGCCCTCGTTGAGGATGTGCATGTCCATGCCGTGCAGGAAATCATTGTAATCTGCGCCGCGATGGTCTTCTACTGCGCTACCCCACCAGGTACTCCAGGCATTGATGTCGCCCCCCACGATGACTTGGGTGCCGAGCTTCTCGGCCACACGTTGCAGTGTCTCGAGGTAGGGCTCGAGCGGCTGGGGGTCGCCCTCGAAGTATACCGACACTACCGCCGAGGGTGGTGCGACTCCCGGTCCGTACGTGGACGGCTGCAATGTTCGACGAGATGAGCGTTTGGTTCTGGACCAGCTCTAATCCCGAGTCGAACACTACTACCCGCCGCCTTGACCGGGTTTTCTCTGCTTCCAGAGGTCTGCACCACCCTGGTTCCCGCGGGCTGTGCCAGTTCGCCCGTGTTGCCCGTATACGGTTCCTGAACCAGGGCTACTGACACTCCGCCTCGGGCCGCCTCCAGCATCAACTCTGCCGTGGCAAGTTTCTTCCGCTGGAGGTTGACCTGCAGGAACTTAAGGCTTCGTCGGTTCCCCGAGGTATGCCGATGCCGTCCTAATGTGTTCCCCGAGGGGCCCGTCTCAACAGTGGTAGGAGACCCTAGACCTCGCTATAGAGTCCCATTTATTTCGTACTTGACAGTCGCTGCTGAATGCAGTGTGTGCCCTATCGGCTATGCCGGCAGAGGCACAATTTCTGCACTCGGGTGGGATGTCCTTCCGACCTTTTCGTGCACTCCGCACGCTGGTGAGGCCGGTGCAGTGTCCACACGAGTCCGCAGTTTCTTTACAGAACCGCCTCGTGTGGCCGTACCCGAGGCAACGCATGCATTGCATCAGTGGCGACTGGTCGTAGACTGGGCGGCGCTGCAAGTCAATGTGTATGTGACCCGCTGCGGTGAGGCGTTGCCATAGCGCTGGTCCCACTTCCAACACTATGTGCCTCTCCAGCGGGTTACGTGCCTTGCGCCTCAGGAGGACCTTGGCGTCCAGGTCCTCCTCGCCCAGCCCCCCGGTGATGTGGGGGTTCTGCTTCCTAAGGGACTCCATTACCTGCTCGTTGGTGTTGTAGTCTAGGACGTCTCGGATCACGACCTGAGGTCTTCTCTGTTTGGGTTCCTCGACCCGTAGGGCCAAGCTGGAGCCCAACAGACGACCTTTGATAGCCGAAACGTCCTGTCTATTCGAGCAGGTGACCACCACCTTCTGGTGGCGCGCTTTGCGGATTTTATCCACGCGCACTCCAGTTGCCCGCGCGTCGACGGCGGTCCTAATCTTTTTAAGGACGTCCTCTCCGGTGTCATTACCGGGTT
>OU342602.1:0-15000 GCA_910589645.1 Tinea semifulvella
CCTAACCTAACCTAACCTAACCTAACCTAACCTAACCTAACCTAACCTAACCTAACCTAACCTAACCTAACCTAACCTAACCTAACCTAACCTAACCTAACCTAACCTAACCTAACCTAACCTAACCTAACCTAACCTAACCTGACCTAACCTAACCTAACCTAACCTAACCTAACCTAACCTAACCTAACCTAACCTAACCTAACCTAACCTAACCTAACCTAACCTAACCTAACCTAACCTAACCTAACCTAACCTAACCTAACCTAACCTAACCTAACCTAACCTAACCTAACCTAACCTAACCTAACCTAACCTAACCTAACCTAACCTAACCTAACCTAACCTAACCTAACCTAACCTAACCTAACCTAACCTAACCTAACCTAACCTAACCTAACCTAACCTAACCTAACCTAACCTAACCTAACCTAACCTAACCTAACCTAACCTAACCTAACCTAACCTAACCTAACCTAACCTAACCTAACCTAACCTAACCTAACCTAACCTAACCTAACCTAACCTAACCTAACCTAACCTAACCTAACCTAACCTAACCTAACCTAACCTAACCTAACCTAACCTAACCTAACCTAACCTAACCTAACCTAACCTAACCTAACCTAACCTAACCTAACCTAACCTAACCTAACCTAACCTAACCTAACCTAACCTAACCTAACCTAACCTAACCTAACCTAACCTAACCTAACCTAACCTAACCTAACCTAACCTAACCTAACCTAACCTAACCTAACCTAACCTAACCTAACCTAACCTAACCTAACCTAACCTAACCTAACCTAACCTAACCTAACCTAACCTAACCTAACCTAACCTAACCTAACCTAACCTAACCTAACCTAACCTAACCTAACCTAACCTAACCTAACCTAACCTAACCTAACCTAACCTAACCTAACCTAACCTAACCTAACCTAACCTAACCTAACCTAACCTAACCTAACCTAACCTAACCTAACCTAACCTAACCTAACCTAACCTAACCTAACCTAACCTAACCTAACCTAACCTAACCTAACCTAACCTAACCTAACCTAACCTAACCTAACCTAACCTAACCTAACCTAACCTAACCTAACCTAACCTAACCTAACCTAACCTAACCTAACCTAACCTAACCTAACCTAACCTAACCTAACCTAACCTAACCTAACCTAACCTAACCTAACCTAACCTAACCTAACCTAACCTAACCTAACCTAACCTAACCTAACCTAACCTAACCTAACCTAACCTAACCTAACCTAACCTAACCTAACCTAACCTAACCTAACCTAACCTAACCTAACCTAACCTAACCTAACCTAACCTAACCTAACCTAACCTAACCTAACCTAACCTAACCTAACCTAACCTAACCTAACCTAACCTAACCTAACCTAACCTAACCTAACCTAACCTAACCTAACCTAACCTAACCTAACCTAACCTAACCTAACCTAACCTAACCTAACCTAACCTAACCTAACCTAACCTAACCTAACCTAACCTAACCTAACCTAACCTAACCTAACCTAACCTAACCTAACCTAGCCTAACCTAACCTAACCTAACCTAACCTAACCTAACCTAACCTAACCTAACCTAACCTAACCTAACCTAACCTAACCTAACCTAACCTAACCTAACCTAACCTAACCTAACCTAACCTAACCTAACCTAACCTAACCTAACCTAACCTAACCTAACCTAACCTAACCTAACCTAACCTAACCTAACCTAACCTAACCTAACCTAACCTAACCTAACCTAACCTAACCTAACCTAACCTAACCTAACCTAACCTAACCTAACCTAACCTAACCTAACCTAACCTAACCTAACCTAACCTAACCTAACCTAACCTAACCTAACCTAACCTAACCTAACCTAACCTAACCTAACCTAACCTAACCTAACCTAACCTAACCTAACCTAACCTAACCTAACCTAACCTAACCTAACCTAACCTAACCTAACCTAACCTAACCTAACCTAACCTAACCTAACCTAACCTAACCTAACCTAACCTAACCTAACCTAACCTAACCTAACCTAACCTAACCTAACCTAACCTAACCTAACCTAACCTAACCTAACCTAACCTAACCTAACCTAACCTAACCTAACCTAACCTAACCTAACCTAACCTAACCTAACCTAACCTAACCTAACCTAACCTAACCTAACCTAACCTAACCTAACCTAACCTAACCTAACCTAACCTAACCTAACCTAACCTAACCTAACCTAACCTAACCTAACCTAACCTAACCTAACCTAACCTAACCTAACCTAACCTAACCTAACCTAACCTAACCTAACCTAACCTAACCTAACCTAACCTAACCTAACCTAACCTAACCTAACCTAACCTAACCTAACCTAACCTAACCTAACCTAACCTAACCTAACCTAACCTAACCTAACCTAACCTAACCTAACCTAACCTAACCTAACCTAACCTAACCTAACCTAACCTAACCTAACCTAACCTAACCTAACCTAACCTAACCTAACCTAACCTAACCTAACCTAACCTAACCTAACCTAACCTAACCTAACCTAACCTAACCTAACCTAACCTAACCTAACCTAACCTAACCTAACCTAACCTAACCTAACCTAACCTAACCTAACCTAACCTAACCTAACCTAACCTAACCTAACCTAACCTAACCTAACCTAACCTAACCTAACCTAACCTAACCTAACCTAACCTAACCTAACCTAACCTAACCTAACCTAACCTAACCTAACCTAACCTAACCTAACCTAACCTAACCTAACCTAACCTAACCTAACCTAACCTAACCTAACCTAACCTAACCTAACCTAACCTAACCTAACCTAACCTAACCTAACCTAACCTAACCTAACCTAACCTAACCTAACCTAACCTAACCTAACCTAACCTAACCTAACCTAACCTAACCTAACCTAACCTAACCTAACCTAACCTAACCTAACCTAACCTAACCTAACCTAACCTAACCTAACCTAACCTAACCTAACCTAACCTAACCTAACCTAACCTAACCTAACCTAACCTAACCTAACCTAACCTAACCTAACCTAACCTAACCTAACCTAACCTAACCTAACCTAACCTAACCTAACCTAACCTAACCTAACCTAACCTAACCTAACCTAACCTAACCTAACCTAACCTAACCTAACCTAACCTAACCTAACCTAACCTAACCTAACCTAACCTAACCTAACCTAACCTAACCTAACCTAACCTAACCTAACCTAACCTAACCTAACCTAACCTAACCTAACCTAACCTAACCTAACCTAACCTAACCTAACCTAACCTAACCTAACCTAACCTAACCTAACCTAACCTAACCTAACCTAACCTAGCCTAACCTAACCTAACCTAACCTAACCTAACCTAACCTAACCTAACCTAACCTAACCTAACCTAACCTAACCTAACCTAACCTAACCTAACCTAACCTAACCTAACCTAACCTAACCTAACCTAACCTAACCTAACCTAACCTAACCTAACCTAACCTAACCTAACCTAACCTAACCTAACCTAACCTAACCTAACCTAACCTAACCTAACCTAACCTAACCTAACCTAACCTAACCTAACCTAACCTAACCTAACCTAACCTAACCTAACCTAACCTAACCTAACCTAACCTAACCTAACCTAACCTAACCTAACCTAACCTAACCTAACCTAACCTAACCTAACCTAACCTAACCTAACCTAACCTAACCTAACCTAACCTAACCTAACCTAACCTAACCTAACCTAACCTAACCTAACCTAACCTAACCTAACCTAACCTAACCTAACCTAACCTAACCTAACCTAACCTAACCTAACCTAACCTAACCTAACCTAACCTAACCTAACCTAACCTAACCTAACCTAACCTAACCTAACCTAACCTAACCTAACCTAACCTAACCTAACCTAACCTAACCTAACCTAACCTAACCTAACCTAACCTAACCTAACCTAACCTAACCTAACCTAACCTAACCTAACCTAACCTAACCTAACCTAACCTAACCTAACTACCTAACCTAACCTAACCTAACCTAACCTAACCTAACCTAACCTAACCTAACCTAACCTAACCTAACCTAACCTAACCTAACCTAACCTAACCTAACCTAACCTAACCTAACCTAACCTAACCTAACCTAACCTAACCTAACCTAACCTAACCTAACCTAACCTAACCTAACCTAACCTAACCTAACCTAACCTAACCTAACCTAACCTAACCTAACCTAACCTAACCTAACCTAACCTAACCTAACCTAACCTAACCTAACCTAACCTAACCTAACCTAACCTAACCTAACCTAACCTAACCTAACCTAACCTAACCTAACCTAACCTAACCTAACCTAACCTAACCTAACCTAACCTAACCTAACCTAACCTAACCTAACCTAACCTAACCTAACCTAACCTAACCTAACCTAACCTAACCTAACCTAACCTAACCTAACCTAACCTAACCTAACCTAACCTAACCTAACCTAACCTAACCTAACCTAACCTAACCTAACCTAACCTAACCTAACCTAACCTAACCTAACCTAACCTAACCTAACCTAACCTAACCTAACCTAACCTAACCTAACCTAACCTAACCTAACCTAACCTAACCTAACCTAACCTAACCTAACCTAACCTAACCTAACCTAACCTAACCTAACCTAACCTAACCTAACCTAACCTAACCTAACCTAACCTAACCTAACCTAACCTAACCTAACCTAACCTAACCTAACCTAACCTAACCTAACCTAACCTAACCTAACCTAACCTAACCTAACCTAACCTAACCTAACCTAACCTAACCTAACCTAACCTAACCTAACCTAACCTAACCTAACCTAACCTAACCTAACCTAACCTAACCTAACCTAACCTAACCTAACCTAACCTAACCTAACCTAACCTAACCTAACCTAACCTAACCTAACCTAACCTAACCTAACCTAACCTAACCTAACCTAACCTAACCTAACCTAACCTAACCTAACCTAACCTAACCTAACCTAACCTAACCTAACCTAACCTAACCTAACCTAACCTAACCTAACCTAACCTAACCTAACCTAACCTAACCTAACCTAACCTAACCTAACCTAACCTAACCTAACCTAACCTAACCTAACCTAACCTAACCTAACCTAACCTAACCTAACCTAACCTAACCTAACCTAACCTAACCTAACCTAACCTAACCTAACCTAACCTAACCTAACCTAACCTAACCTAACCTAACCTAACCTAACCTAACCTAACCTAACCTAACCTAACCTAACCTAACCTAACCTAACCTAACCTAACCTAACCTAACCTAACCTAACCTAACCTAACCTAACCTAACCTAACCTAACCTAACCTAACCTAACCTAACCTAACCTAACCTAACCTAACCTAACCTAACCTAACCTAACCTAACCTAACCTAACCTAACCTAACCTAACCTAACCTAACCTAACCTAACCTAACCTAACCTAACCTAACCTAACTAACCTAACCTAACCTAACCTAACCTAACCTAACCTAACCTAACCTAACCTAACCTAACCTAACCTAACCTAACCTAACCTAACCTAACCTAACCTAACCTAACCTAACCTAACCTAACCTAACCTAACTAACCTAACCTAACCTAACCTAACCTAACCTAACCTAACCTAACCTAACCTAACCTAACCTAACCTAACCTAACCTAACCTAACCTAACCTAACCTAACCTAACCTAACCTAACCTAACCTAACCTAACCTACCTAACCTAACCTAACCTAACCTAACCTAACCTAACCTAACCTACCTAACCTAACCTAACCTAACCTAACCTAACCTAACCTAACCTAACCTAACCTAACCTAACTAACCTAACCTAACCTAACCTAACCTAACCTAACCTAACCTAACCTAACCTAACCTAACCTAACCTAACCTAACCTAACCTAACCTAACCTAACCTAACCTAACCTAACCTAACCTAACCTAACCTAACCTAACCTAACCTAACCTAACCTAACCTAACCTAACCTAACCTAACCTAACCTAACCTAACTAACCTAACCTAACCTAACCTAACCTAACCTAACCTAACCTAACCTAACCTAACCTAACCTAACCTAACCTAACCTAACCTAACCTAACCTAACCTAACCTAACCTAACCTAACCTAACCTAACCTAACCTAACCTAACCTAACCTAACCTAACCTAACCTAACCTAACCTAACCTAACCTAACCTAACCTAACCTAACCTAACCTAACCTAACCTAACCTAACCTAACCTAACCTAACCTAACCTAACCTAACCTAACCTAACCTAACCTAACCTAACCTAACCTAACCTAACCTAACCTAACCTAACCTAACCTAACCTAACCTAACCTAACCTAACCTAACCTAACCTAACCTAACCTAACCTAACCTAACCTAACCTAACCTAACCTAACCTAACCTAACCTAACCTAACCTAACCTAACCTAACCTAACCTAACCTAACCTAACCTAACCTAACCTAACCTAACCTAACCTAACCTAACCTAACCTAACCTAACCTAACCTAACCTAACCTAACCTAACCTAACCTAACCTAACCTAACCTAACCTAACTTCAGAGTCACACGCTTCCACCTCCGGACGAGGAAGAGGAAGAGGAAGAGGAAGAGGAAGAGGAAGAGGAAGAGGAAGAGGAAGAGGAAGAGGAAGAGGAAGAGGAAGAGGAAGAGGAAGAGGAAGAGGAAGAGGAAGAGGAAGAGGAAGAGGAAGAGGAAGAGGAAGAGGAAGAGGAAGAGGAAGAGGAAGAGGAAGAGGAAGAGGAAGAGGAAGAGGACGAGGACGAGGGACGTAAGACGTTAGACGCGGGAAGCGAGTCGTAGGACTGAAGAAGCAAGACGCGAGAAGTCGATCGCTAGCGGTCTCCCGAGCCACACGCTCCCACCTCCAGACGAGGACGAGGAAGAGGAAGAGGAAGAGGAAGAGGAAGAGGAAGAGGAAGAGGAAGAGGAAGAGGAAGAGGAAGAGGAAGAGGAAGAGGAAGAGGAAGAGGAAGAGGAAGAGGAAGAGGAAGAGGAAGAGGAAGAGGAAGAGGAAGAGGAAGAGGAAGAGGAAGAGGAAGAGGAAGAGGAAGAGGAAGAGGAAGAGGAAGAGGAAGAGGAAGAGGAAGAGGAAGAGGAAGAGGAAGAGGAAGAGGAAGAGGAAGAGGAAGAGGAAGAGGAAGAGGAAGAGGAAGAGGAAGAGGAAGAGGAAGAGGAAGAGGAAGAGGAAGAGGAAGAGGAAGAGAGGAAGAGGAAGAGGAAGAGGAAGAGGACGAGGACGAGGGAAGCGAGTCGTAGGACTGAAGAAGCAAGACGCGAGAAGTCGATCGCTAGCGGTCTCCCGAGCCACACGCTCCCACCTCCAGACGAGGACGAGGAAGAGGAAGAGGAAGAGGAAGAGGAAGAGGAAGAGGAAGAGGAAGAGGAAGAGGAAGAGGAAGAGGAAGAGGAAGAGGAAGAGGAAGAGGAAGAGGAAGAGGAAGAGGAAGAGGGACGTAGTCGTAAGACGCGGGAATCGAGATGCGGACGTAAGACGAGGGACGCAAGACGTAAGACGCAAGACGCGGGAAACACATCTACCTCCGGAAGCATCACAGTGCCCCTTACAGTATTTATCGGATAATAGTGCCTATCGGATCACGTACCACAGTGACTCTTAAATTACAGTGCCTATCGGACCACAGTGCCTATATGATTGCAGTGAGTTATGGACCATAGTGAATAACTAGTGCATATCGGACCACAGTGCCTATTGGATTGCAGTGTTTTATGGATAACCATGTAAGTACTCTATTACTATTACTGCTACAACAACAACAACAACCAAAACAACAACAACAACAACAACGCGACGACGACGACAACGACGACGACGTCGACAATAACAACGACAACAACAACTACCTCCGGAAGCATCTTCTGATCATCTATCACTGTGCCTCTCGAAGATCGAAGGGTTTAGGATCACTGCAACATGGATACACGTAGCGCAATTATCAACCACACACAGGCCATATTGACCAAGATCAACGAAGGCAGAAGCCTTACCAAAACCAACAAACTCTCCATCATCGAACTTGTCAAGGAAATACAACAGCTTTGCGAATCCCTCCCCTTAACCCCCTCCACAACTTCACCTCCCCCAACCATAATCACACCACCCCCGACAGAATCCACAGCCCCACTCATCACAATCGAAACAATACAAACCACCATTAGGGAGGAAATACAGAAGATACAAACAGACCTCCAGAACGCCATATCAAAGCCCACATACAAAGCCGCCCTACTCAATACACCCACAAAAATCAATCCAATCACCCCCAACAACATCAAACACCCCACCACCAAACCAGCCTTAATAATCTCTTCCAATAAAAAAGTAGGCAGTTCAGCTGAGACGCTGCAAATATGGAGACAGAATATGACCTTTACAGACACAGACTTCTCACCATCCAACATAAGATACGTATCCAACAACAAGATACGAGTGGAGTTCGACAATAAGGAACACAGAGCCAAGGCCCTGCAGAAAATTAACCAAGACAATTGCAAGAAACACCTTAAAGGAGAAATCTCTAAGCAATACACCCCCATGATAATTCTAAAAGGAATCACCACAGATACCCCCCAAGAACAGCTAATAGACATAATAACAAACCAAAATACAATCATTAACAACAACAACAACAATACCACACTCAAATTCACAAAACCAAACAGAAACCCCAAACTATATAACGCCATTCTATCCACGGACCCAGCCACCTGGAGGGCCATCATCCAAAAAGGGAGAATCAACGTTAACCATCAACGCATTTACGCGGAAGAATATGTACCCGTCCTCCAATGTTACAAATGCCTGCAGTTCGGACACACTCGCAAAATCTGCAACAACAACCTCACAGCATGCTCACACTGCGCTGCCGACTCCCACGAGTTTGGCAAGTGCCCACACAAAAAAGACATAAGCCAACTTAAATGCCATAACTGCAAAGAACGCAACACCAAACACCATACCCAAAACAATACTAACCACACAGCAACCTCCAATCAATGTCCAGTATTCAACAGCATAGCTGAAAGAATCCGCAACAAAACAAACTATGGACCTGAACCACAACCATAAGCGCACTCACCACAAGCACAATTCCAATAACAACCACACATACAAATGCCTCCAGCTCAACATCGGCAGAGGCTATAGCGCCATGCACGAAATGACAGTACACCTCGCTAACGACAACACAGACATCGCATTCATCACAGAACCCTACACTTCAAACAATAAAATCATTAAACAAATACCTGGATACACCATCTACCAATTTCCTTCAGAACAATCCATCAAGGCAGCAGTTATAATCAAAAACAACACATTCAGCACCCTAGGTATAGCTCAACACTCAAACAGTAACCTGAGCATCGTCCAAGTGAAAGACAAAAACAACAAAAAAACATACCTCATATCAATATACATTGAGCCACGCGAGGACAAGCTCAACACACTACAGCTCCTAGAAACCTTCATCCACACCACTACGGGTTCAACCCACATCATCTGTGGAGACTTCAACGGCTGGCACACTTCATGGGGCTCCCAGAACAACAACAGAAGAGGCAACCTCGTCGCGGACATCATACTCACAAACAGCCTCACCATCTGCAACACCCCAGACTCCCCAACTTTCCAATGCACCACACATAACACCATCAGAAAATCCACCATCGATCTCACACTCATCAGTCGAACCAAACACATCAATGCCAGCAATTGGCGCACCAACACAGAAATATGCCCGTCATCAGACCACTACTCAATAACATTTAACATCTCACCCCCCACAAAGTTCACCAAACCACTCAAACTCTCAACATACAAATACGACACAACAGCAGTGAAATGGGAAACCATGAGCAATAAGCTCAAAACAGAAGTCGGAACACACCTACCACCCGATCCACATCTAGACCAAATGGACAAAACACAGATCAACGAGTATACAACCCAACTTACCAACATAATACAAAAAGCATGCGACAAACTACTCCCCCGATCAGCAGGACCCCCCAAACGTGCCCCCTGGTGGTCCGAAACTCTCGAAACAATTAAACAAAAAGTCACTTTAAATCACCATAGACTAAACAAAGCCGTACGACTCAAACTCCCACTTACAGATCTCATCCAGGAAAAACATCAACTCAAGGAAGAATACTCCAAGGCCTTCTGCACCGCATCAACAGAACATTTCAGACAGTTCTGCACCAACCAGGGCAAGGAAGACGTCTGGTCCATCACCAATAGAATAATAAAAACACGACCCATCACACAACCCCCAGCCACCCTCCAGCTAGACAACGGCACCTTCACCTCCGACAGTAAGGAGACTGCACGCGCACTCATTGAGAGATTTTTCCCCGACGACACCACAGACACATCCCCCGAACAAATCACAACACGCACATACATGCACACCCCATTGGAGAACAACACCGTCCCAGAACCCCCCTTCACCGAACACGAAATAATAGAATGCCTTCAGCAAATGAACCCCAGAAGAGCCCCCGGAAATGATCACCTCACATCCGACATATGCTTACACTTCACCAAACACTTCCCACATATCATCACAAACCTTATGAACAGATGCCTAGCAATCGGTCACTTTCCTGACCCCTGGAAAACAGCACACGCTAAAATTATACCAAAACCAGGCAAAACTAACTACAAAACACTGTCCTCTTTTAGACCGATAGGTCTCATTAACGTATTCGGCAAACTATTAGAAAAACTCATCACCAACAGACTCACACAACACATGCACTACACCAACACATTCAACACCCAACAGTACGGATTTAAACAACAAACCTCCACCACCATGGCCATACACAACGCCCTCCAAACCATCAGACACGCGCAACACAATAAAGAACACATCATCGTCACCTCCCTCGACATCAAATCGGCATTCGACCGAGCATGGTGGCCGGCCATATTTAAAAGACTACAGTTCATCAAATGCCCGAGCAATATATATAACATCCTAATCAGCTATACAACCAACAGAAAAATCCATATCAACTTTACAGACTATAACCTCAATAAAATAATGACCAGGGGATGCGTCCAAGGATCAGTCTGCGGACCCACCCTATGGAACCTCATCCTTGATGAACTATTAACCACCGAACTGCCCGAAGGGTGTCACCTACAAGCCTATGCCGATGACGTCCTACTCATTTCTCACTCAAAAGACATCCAACAATTAGAATCCATCACAAACTCATCTCTCAACACCATCACCACATGGGGCGCCAGTGTCAAACTTGAGTTCGGTGCTGACAAAACCCAACTACTAGGGATAACCAACAAATCTACTCGATGCAAAATTTCAATAAACAACAAAAGAATTCAATTCACCAACAATATGAAGTACTTAGGTGTAATAATCGACAGGAAACTCAAATTCACAAAACACACCGAATACATCACAGACAAAGCCAAAAAACTATTCCAAAAACTGGCTGTATTCGTTAGAGCAACCTGGGGAGCCCACCCCGACAACGTCAGAATCATATACAATCAGGTCATCCAACCCATCATTACATATGCAGCCAGCGTCTGGGAACCGGCACTACAAAACAAATACATCCACACCAAACTACTCTCACTACAGCGCCTCTTCTCCATCAAAATCATCCAAGGATTCCGGACTGTTAACACTGCAGCATCAATCACACTTGCACAACTCACTCCACTCACAGCCAAAATCAAAGAAGTTGCACACATAGAAATGGCAAGAATCAGCGGCCTCTCATCCCACATATCAAAAGACACCCCTATAGAAAAACCCACACATCCAAAACACCTGATGCCAACACATCTTACACCCCGAGTTAAATTTCATGAAATTTCATCCCTCACTGAATACCAAGAATACACCACAACAAACTACAACACCTACAAAATCTTCACAGACGGAAGCAAACACGACAACAAAGTTGGCGCTGCATACGTCACACAAAGCCTGGAAGGAACACAAACAGTCAAAAAATTCAAATTACACACCAACTGCTCAGTATTTCAAGCCGAACTACTCGCACTAGAGAGGGCCTGTACACACGTTATTAGCAAAAACATCCCAAACACTACCATCTTCTCCGACAGCAGGTCATCACTGGAGGAAATCTGTAACCCCAACACCACCAACCACTTCGCAGTTAACATACTTAAACTTTTATATCAGGCCACAAACCTACAACTACACATTGAACTTACCTGGGTAAGAGCACACTGCGGCATACCAGGAAACGAAGAAGCCGACCTACACGCCAAAGCAGCCGCCACACTACACACGCAACCAGCATACTCACACATCCCCCTCAGCCACATAAAACACCTCGTCAAAAGAGAATCCAATCAGTCAGCTATCCATTTATACTCTAAACCCACCAACTGCACTTACACCAAAACCCTACTCACCGACTATACCAGCTTAACCCAATTCATCACTAGCCTTAAACCCACCTTCGCCATCACTCAACTCCTCACCAACCATGGATACCACAAGGAATACCTACATAGATTCAAAATCACCCCCAACAACACATGCCCCTGCGACGACACATCAATACAATCCATCACACACCTCACAATCGACTGCCCCAGGTTTGCCAGCACCAGACTCTCCCACACCATAGCCTCCTCGTCCTTCAATATCAACCCATTCGACCTCACACAAATAATCAAGAAAGAGACCACAACAAAAACCTTCAAACACCATATTACGCACATAGTCAAAAACCTCAAAACATTCAACACCACCACCCACACAACACACACACACCCCGGCCACATCAACACACATATACACCACACACACCACACAACACCGACCCCATCCCCGGCTCCCCCACGCAACACACAGCATAATCACTCAACACATTAATTCCTATCATTCTTCCCATTCATTTCTAGCCTCATCCCAAATAACTCCAAAACTTACCCACCCACCAACCCAAAACCCACCCCACCAACATCACAACATGCACCGGCCCCAACACAGCTCACAATAAACCCCCAATTAACCAAAAAAAAAAAAAAAAAAAAAAAAAAAAAAAAAATCCCCAGCTCCATACCCCCTGCATTATTTCATTAGATTACGTTAAATTATAAAGAATAGTTTTATTAACATTACTTACTAACCCCGAATATTCACAGGCACTCACCAACTAACCCCACCATGGAGTGTAATAAATGCATGGAGAAGGATAGACTACTCGCCATCGCCCTGGAAACCATCCACAAACTTACCATGATAATTCACTCTACCCATACAATTCAACCAAGTAATACATACACCAGACGCGATGAACACCCATCATCGCCCATCCCTACACTTGAACTGCTCCCCACAGACCTTCAACCGCTCTCCCCCTACCACGCCCCCCCCCCCGGCCCCCTCTGAATCTATCTCCCCCGGCCAACCACCCAATACTGAACCCACAACAGAAGAGGCCCCTCTCCCTCCCAACACCCACACCTCAATACCACCCCCCCACACCAATGACCAAACTCATCCTTCCTCCTCCGCCTCCTTGTCCAACTCCCCCTCCAACTCTACCTCCGCCTCATCATCCTCCAACTCCCCCTCCGCCTCATCCTCCCCACCACCCTCAGCTCCATCACCTACCCACCACTCCCCTACCCCCGTGATAACCACACCCGTCCTGCTCCCCCCTTCCCCATCACCCTTAACACCACCCTCCCTTCCCCAGCTCTCAGCTCCTGCAAAAAACATATCCTCCCCCCATCCCCTCCCCCGGTCACTACCAATAATACCCTCACCCCAACCTCTGACTGATAACTATTTCCCGCCTCCTCCCCACCTCACCAGTCCATTCCTAGCCCAAAGGTGCTTGGACCTCGCGCTGTTGCCCCCACCGATTAGCCCTATACAAGAATTACATGAATATAATGACCACTATCACACTCGTAAACGCAAGGTCTGCACTGTATGCAACAGAACGGTTCTTGCAGGCAATATTGCCAGACATATAAAGAAATGCCACCCACAAAACAAATAACACCACACATCACCTAGCCTCACCAATTGTAACAAATTATTCTTGTAAACAGCTCAATCTGACTCTCAATTCTCTGAATCATTCACCACCTCCATGAGGAGATTGTTTCACAGATTTCTTTTCTTGCAGAGAATACTAAGTAATATTTAAAATAATTTGTGTATATATATATATATACATATGTATGTACATGTATGTGTGTATATTGGTGTGTGTTTATGTGAGTATACTGCATATATAAGTATTAGGTATATATGCGCTATATGTACGAAGTTATGTACTGCGTATGTATTATGTATTTTTTGCATATAGATGGTCCTTTTTAATTAGAACTACTCTCCACCACAATCGCTAATGCACTCATCTAACACGCATCCACCTCAACATTAATAGGTTACCTACGGAAGCATCTTCGGATAACGTATCACAGTTCCTATTAAATTAGTGTTTATCGGACCATAGTGCCCATTGGATTACAGGGCCTTATGGTTCTCCACTGCCCGGAAGCACCTTCCTCAACAACAACAACACACCTAACACACACACCGCCACACCGCACAACACCTATCCCATCCCTGGCCTCCCCTCGCGCTTGATATACTGGTCAGCTTGCTTTGTGTTGGTCAGACGATTGTCTCAATTATAGTATATAGATCAGATTAGGTTCATATTTACTTATTTTTCAACATTTAATTTAATCTTACGCTTAACATAATCATTAAGCACGTCTCCCTTATACATTAAGTTATATATATATAATTATATATATTATAATATTATATAATTATATATATTATAATAATAATATATATGTTGATAATGTATATATTCTTAATATATATATTGAT
>OU342602.1:20000-30000 GCA_910589645.1 Tinea semifulvella
ACATTCTCATAAATCTGTAAGTAGGACATTAATTGTAAATTGTATTTTAGAATAAATTTGGACATTGTATTTAGAGTAAATTTGGACATTGTATTTAGAATAAATTTGGACATTGTATTTAGAATAAATTTGGACATTGTATTTAGAATAAATTTGGACATTGTATTTAGAATAAATTTGGACATTGTATTTAGAATAAATTTGGACATTGTATTTAGAATAAATTTGGACATTGTATTTAAAATAAATTTGGACATTGTATTTAGAATAAATTTGGACATTGTATTTAGAATAAATTTGGACATTGTATTTAGAATAAATTTGGACATTGTATTTAGAATAAATTTGGACATTGTAATTTAGTATATAAGAATTTTTATTTTTATTTTTGACATTGTATCTTGATAATCAACATTTTTATGTAATAATACATTAAGTATGTGGGAAAAAAAAAAAAAAAAAAAAAAAAAAAAAAAAGGAAAAAAAAAAAAAAATAATAATAATAATAAAAAAAAAAAAAAAAAAAAAAAAGGGGAAATGAAAATGAAATAAAATTGTAATGAAAAAAAAAAAAAAAAAAGGAAAAAAGAAAAAGACAAGAAAAAAAGAAAAAGACAAGAAAAAAAAAAAAAAAAAAAGAAAAATACAAGAAAAAAAGAAAAATACAAGAAAAGAAAAACAAGAAAAAGAGAAGGAAAAGGAAAAATTAAAAAGGAAAAAGAGAATTTTGGGAATGCAATAATTTAATTAAACTTAGAATAAGTAGAACAAATGTGATTATATTTTTATGTATTTTATTTATGTATATATTATCTACTAATTATTTATTTACACATTATTAATTGGAGGAAATTTGTAAGACAATTAAAAATGGCAAAGAAGTAACAAAGGTCTCCGACACAAGTCGGAGGTGTCCTGTAAAAAAAAAAAAAAAAAAAAAAAAAAAAAAAAAAAAAAAAAAAAAAAAAAAAAAAAAAAAAAAAAAAAAAAAAAAAAAAAAAAAAAAAAAAAAACCTAACCTAACCTAACCTAACCTAACCTAACCTAACCTAACCTAACCTAACCTAACCTAACCTAACCTAACCTAACCTAACCTAACCTAACCTAACCTAACCTAACCTAACCTAACCTAACCTAACCTAACCTAACCTAACCTAACCTAACCTAACCTAACCTAACCTAACCTAACCTAACCTAACCCAGTCCCGCTCGAACCACGGACGAGCAAGCTGCTTTTTAAAGGTGCTCCGTACATAAAAATTTGTTCAAAGTGTAAAAAGTGCTCCGATTTTCTTGAAAATCGGTTTGATAGTGTATCAAAGTGCGGGCATTATAGTGGTATTCTCAAAATTTTGAAAAAGTTATTGTGTGCCAAAGTGACCGATAAATTAGTGAAAATATTCGAAGTTTTTTTGACAATAACTCGAAAACCAAAGGTGTGAGGTGGTGTTTTTCTCACATCATCAGACGCGCACTGTCGACCTGCACATCTCATAAAAATTTGCCTTTGTTGGCACGACCACCGGCAGACTTGGCCACGATTTGGCCAACTTTGTGTGTGGTTGCCGCAGAAACATTTTATTGGCACCAAATTGTCGGCGCTGTCAGGGTTTTGTGGGAAAATATCACCTTGCCACGAAAAACAGGAAACCGGGCTTAGCACGGACGAAAAAGTGGAAGAAACATTTTTGTGTGAAGGGAAAATCACTTAATTTAAGAACTATCGCGACGACCCCACTTTTTTATTTTATTATAATTAAGGTTATATCAAGGGGTACCCTTCCCAAAAATTTGAAGAAAATCTGACGTAAAACCAGTCTTTGGTGCCTTATTAAAGACTGGTTGGGAATAAAATTTTGACGTCCTCGCCTGTTCGCTGACCCCGGAGCCCTCCGTTGATGACCCTGGACAAAGATAAAGTACATTATCGGAAAGAAGAATTCAAGCAGTATAAATAAAACCAAAAACTTACCTGCATACTGCACCCGTGGACCGAAGGAGCTGTATCTGAAAGAAAAGAAAAGTGGTTAAAGACTTTAAGGGGCTTAGTTCTAAGTTAGTTTTTAAGTTAGATTTAAGTGTATATAATAAGTTAGTTTTATTCATTTTATTGACCAAATAGCTAATAGTCTAAGTAGCTTACAGACTACTCTCTTGGAGAAATATTGTAAAATATATAAAATAAGTACAGTTTTTTGCTTTTGCCTAAACTGGTTAATCGGAGGTTTATACGACTTCGCGAGTAAAGACAAGAGAGCACATTCCGCAATTTAATTAACTGAAGCTATTAATATTATTAATATTAGTATTGACTTGACATATATATATACATATTTTCAGTATTCACTATTTTATTATTATTGACATTGACTAAATTATTTTACAATTTTACAATTGACTAATATTATTGTAATATTTTAATTATAGACGCGTCCTCTACGTATCGAACATGTTTGGCATCCGCACCCCCCCCGTCAAGCAGTCCGGGGCAAACAACCCCAAACCCGACATGGACCAAACGAAGGCTGGCCCTTCCAATGAGCCACAAAAGGTGAGAAGGAGTATAGGGGAGTGGGAGGCCGGGAAACCGGGCCGCCAACCCAAGCCCTCCACCTCACCAAAGAAACTCGCTCCTACCTCTGCCTCTGGATCGAAGGCGAGGGTGGCTCCGGCGCCTGTGAGCCGTGTAATACAGGCAGAGACTCCTGAGAGCCCGCCAGAGCCGAAGTTCGCCAATCGGGCGGCTGAAGCCAAAGCCTGCCTGATCAAGGCGAAGACGGCCCTGGGGGGCTCCAGGAATTTAAAAACGGACATCAAACAGGATGTCACGCAGGCGCTGGAGCGGCTGTACGCCTTGGTGAAGGAGGCCGAGAACACCAGGGAGGAACCTGCAAAGGAAAAAGGGAAAGAGGAAGAAATAAAGAGGGGAAAGCCGGACAAGGAAGGAGAAACCGCCGCGGAGGAGACGCCGACTGTGCTGATGCGCTCTCTCATGGAGGGCATGAAGGAGCACGGTCGGCAAATGGCAGAGTGCCAAAAGCACACTGCGACATTGGCCGACCGACTCCAGACGTGCACTCCGTTGGAGGGCGCACCGGCGCTGAAGGCCTCCTATGCCACTGTGGCCGCTGGTCGCCCTCGCGCGATGCACTCGGAGGGTGACACCAGCGGCCAAGTGGTGGACAAAATAAGGACGGCGGTGGACGCTAGGGCGACTGGAATAAGGGTGGAAAGATTGAGAAAGATCAGAGACCAAAAGGTAATCTTGGGCTGCACCACGGAGGAGGAAATTGGAAAAGTGGTGGATAAAATTAAAAGATCCGGATGACCAAAAGGTAATCTTGGGCTGCACCACGGTGGATAAAATTAAAAGATCCGGATCAAACCTGATAGTGGAGGAGATCAAGAACAAGGACCCGCTCGTGATCCTCAGGGACGTCATGTCATATAACACAGACGAGGACGTCCTGACGTCACTGAGGACCCAGAACGGGTCCTTGTTCCGAGATGTGCCGGATTCAGATTATAGAGCCCAAGTTAGGTACAGAAGGCAAACACGGAACCCGCATACCTGCCACATCGTACTACAAGTTTCGCCGAAATTGTGGCAGCGTTTAACAGGTGCAGAACGCGTTCACATCGACCTCCAGCACGTGCGCGTAGCAGACCAGTCGCCACTGGTACAGTGCTCGCTCTGCCTCACGCACGGGCATGGAAAACGCTTCTGCACCGAGACTGAAAAGGTGTGCAGTCATTGTGGCGGCTTGCACCTGTGGACGCAATGTCCCGACCGCCTGGCTGGAGTCGAACCCACGTGCCGCAACTGTGTACGTGCAAAAATTAATACCACAAATCACAACGCCTTTAGTGTGGACTGCACGGTGCGGCACAGATGGGACGCGATAGCCAGGGCGAGCGTGGCATACTGCTAAAGGCGTCCCGGGTGCAAGGAAGTTGAAATTGTGTGTGTGGTTGTCGTTGGGACGCCTGATGAAGATGGGGCATCTCTCCTACGCTAGCCTCATCCCTTGAATTGTCGTTACTATTGTGGAATAGGCAAACAATTTATTAAGGATAATTGCATATGGCGGGGCAGGTGCCTTTCTGTCTAAAGACGCCTCACACTATGGAAAACACACACACCACAATGACACTGACAAACTTAAATTGCGGGAAAAGTTCTAAACTCCGAACCAGTAAAAATACAACCCAAAAACTTTAATGGCAAAAGTAACTAACTGTAGAAATTGTCGAGTAAAATAAAACTAATAAATTAAGTAGTACATAAGAGTTATGTTACATGTATATAATAAATATATATTTTAGTAGCATATAAATATAAGTTGTAAAAAGTTAAGATAGCCATATAAGTTAGACCGTATTTAATATGTATGTTATTGTATGCCTTAATTCAAAACTGTAAAATAAGAAAACATAAGAAGTCCGAAAATAGAAGGAATTATAGAAGAAATCATAAAATAAATTATAGAAGAAAATCATAGAAGAAAACAAAATAAACTCAAGAAAAATAATAATAATAAAAATTGCATATTGTTAGATTCAAAAATAGATTTAAAAATTTTATACACTAATAAATTTATGAACATGTTTATAAGAAATGATAGGCCATATAGAACGTAAAATAAATAGATAAATTATATAAGCTTAGCCACAATATTGGTACCTATAAATACTAATAAATAAAAATTACTTGATAAAAAGATATAACAAACGCGACAATAGTCTCTGACTAAACTATACGTCAGAGGACAAAAAAAAAAAAAAAAAAAAAAAAAAAAAAAAAAAAAAAAAAAAAAAAAACCTAACCTAACCTAACCTAACCTAACCTAACCTAACCTAACCTAACCTAACCTAACCTAACCTAACCTAACCTAACCTAACCTAACCTAACCTAACCTAACCTAACCTAACCTAACCTAACCTAACCTAACCTAACCTAACCTAACCTAACCTAACCTAACCTAACCTAACCTAACCTAACCTAACCTAACCTAACCTAACCTAACCTAACCTAACCTAACCTAACCTAACCTAACCTAACCTAACCTAACCTAACCTAACCTAACCTAACCTAACCTAACCTAACCTAACCTAACCTAACCTAACCTAACCTAACCTAACCTAACCTAACCTAACCTAACCTAACCTAACCTAACCTAACCTAACCTAACCTAACCTAACCTAACCTAACCTAACCTAACCTAACCTAACCTAACCTAACCTAACCTAACCTAACCTAACCTAACCTAACCTAACCTAACCTAACCTAACCTAACCTAACCTAACCTAACCTAACCTAACCTAACCTAACCTAACCTAACCTAACCTAACCTAACCTAACCTAACCTAACCTAACCTAACCTAACCTAACCTAACCTAACCTAACCTAACCTAACCTAACCTAACCTAACCTAACCTAACCTAACCTAACCTAACCTAACCTAACCTAACCTAACCTAACCTAACCTAACCTAACCTAACCTAACCTAACCTAACCTAACCTAACCTAACCTAACCTAACCTAACCTAACCTAACCTAACCTAACCTAACCTAACCTAACCTAACCTAACCTAACCTAACCTAACCTAACCTAACCTAACCTAACCTAACCTAACCTAACCTAACCTAACCTAACCTAACCTAACCTAACCTAACCTAACCTAACCTAACCTAACCTAACCTAACCTAACCTAACCTAACCTAACCTAACCTAACCTAACCTAACCTAACCTAACCTAACCTAACCTAACCTAACCTAACCTAACCTAACCTAACCTAACCTAACCTAACCTAACCTAACCTAACCTAACCTAACCTAACCTAACCTAACCTAACCTAACCTAACCTAACCTAACCTAACCTAACCTAACCTAACCTAACCTAACCTAACCTAACCTAACCTAACCTAACCTAACCTAACCTAACCTAACCTAACCTAACCTAACCTAACCTAACCTAACCTAACCTAACCTAACCTAACCTAACCTAACCTAACCTAACCTAACCTAACCTAACCTAACCTAACCTAACCTAACCTAACCTAACCTAACCTAACCTAACCTAACCTAACCTAACCTAACCAGCCACGTCGACGTCACGGCCTGCTCCTCGGACATGCTCCCGTATACCGAAGACTGGATGGTAGAAGACAGCATCACGAGCTCGGACCACAACGGAATTACATTCAAGATTAGGTTGACCAAAGCCAACGGCATGAACACAGAGAGAACAACAAGAAAGTATAACACCAAAAAGGCCAAATGGACCCAATTCAGTGAAAAACTCACGGAAATGAAAGATCAAATGGGCATAACTAAGGCGATGGTGGACGAGGTCAACCAGAGGGAAACGTTGGATCTCTTAGTGGAGACATACACAAAAGCCGTAACAGAGGCATGCTCTGATGCAATACCGAAAAAGAGATCCATCGAAAAACTTACCTCACCGTGGTGGTCCGAGGAACTGGCGAAGCTGAAGCGTGATGCTGTCACGAAGAAGCGCCGCATCCGATGCGCAGCACCTGTCCTGAGAGCGAAGGTCGTCGACGAGTACCTGCAAGCAAAAGAAAAGTATGAGGAAGAGTGTAAAAATGCTAAAATCGAGAGCTGGAAGGGATTCTGTGGGAAACAAGATAAGGAAGGAATGTGGCAGGGTATCTATAGGGTGATAGGAAGGACCTGTAAAAGGCAGGAGGACATTCCCTTGACCCTAGACGGAAAGGAATTGGAGATTGAGGAATCGGCAAAGGTCCTGGCAGAAGTTTTCTTCCAAGAAGACAGCAAGACGGGGGAGAATGAAGACCACAGAAGCACAAGAAGAGCCGCAGACCTAGTGAACGGACCGGGTCATGATGAGCTACATGACCCACCGTTCACTATGGAGGAATTGAAGACTTCTGTGGGGAGCTTCAACCCCAAGAAGGCGCCAGGAGCCGATGGATTCACCGCCGATATATGTAGTCGGGCCATTCAGAATGACCCGGGATCTTTCCTTGCCCTAACCAACAAGTGCCTGGAGTTAGGTCACTTCCCTAAAATCTGGAAGGAAGCAACGGTAGTAGTCCTAAGGAAGCCCGCAAAAGACAACTACAAGAACCCAAAGTCGTATAGGCCCATAGGACTACTGCCGGTGCTAGGAAAGATCCTGGAGAAAATGGTTGTAGGTAGACTGAAGTGGCACCTACTCCGCAATATCAGCCCCCGGCAATATGGTTTCATGCCCCAGCGCAGCACCGAGGACTCCCTCTATGACCTAATGAATCATATACGCAAAAAATTAAACGATAAGAAAATAGTGATAATGATATCATTGGACATAGAGGGAGCCTTCGATAATGCCTGGTGGCCCGCGATAAGGGTGAGGCTGGCGGAGGAAAGGTGCCCCATCAACATCAGACGGTTGATGGACAGCTACCTACAGGACCGACTCATACATCTACGATACGGCGGCGTAGAACACACCCGGAACACGAGCAAGGGGTGTGTTCAAGGATCCATCGGCGGCCCGGTTCTCTGGAACCTCCTTTTGGATCCACTGCTGAGGGGGCTTGGACAGAGGGGAGACTATTGCCAGGCCTTCGCTGATGATGTGGTCCTAGTTTTTCACGGCGACACGGCGCGTGCGGTACAGGGACAGGCCAATGCGGCCCTCGCGTATGTTCGGGAGTGGGGTGTCAAAAATAAATTGAACTTTGGGCCACACAAGACCAAGGCCATGGTTATAACCAACAAATTAAAGTATGACACACCACTCTTGAGCATGGGCGGGGTCGGCATTGGCCTGTCTCAAGAAATCAAAATCCTGGGGCTCACGATTGACAGTAAGTTGACGTTCAACGCTCATGTTGCAGACGTGTGCAGGAGAGCGTTGAACGTCTACAAACAGCTGTCCAGAGCCGCCAGGATAAGCTGGGGTCTCCACCCGGAGATTATACGCCAGATATATACGGCGACGGTGGAACCAGTTGTACTGTACGCAGCCGCGGCCTGGGCAGGCGCCGCTGAAAAGCTGGGAGTGCGAAGGCAGCTCGCCGCTGTCCAAAGGGGATTCGCGCAAAAGTTGACCAGGGCATACCGCACCGTCTCCCTCAATTCGGCGCTAGTGCTGGCTGGGATACTACCCCTCGACCTCAGAATACAGGAGGCTGCGGCCCTGTATGAGGCCAGGAGGGGAGTGCCACAGCCAGCGCTGGCGGGAAGGGAGGTGGAAAGGGTCGTTGCATATGCCAACACTCCTCATCCGGCGGAACATATGAGCCTTGAGTTCATATGTCTGGTAGACAGAGAACAGGTAGACCTGCACAACAACCAGCAGGCACGTATATACACTGATGGCAGCAAGATTGGGGGCGGAGTCGGAGCGGCATTATCCGTATGGAATAATGTCGCCGAGACGAAATCCCTCAAACTTAAGCTGTCATCGTATTGTACAGTCTACCAGGCGGAACTCTTGGCCATATGTAAAGCCACGAGGATAATTTTAGATAGTGACTGGCAAAGTTGTGGCATATATAGCGACTCTCGGTCTGCCCTGCAATCCGTCATCAACAACAACTCATCCCACCCCTTAGCAGTGGAATCCCGCTCGAACGTGAGAGCGGCGCGTCTCCAGCAGAAGAGGATCGACCTCTTCTGGATAAAGGCTCACGCCGGTCTGCTCGAGAACGAAAGAGCCGATGAACTGGCGAAAGAAGCTGCATTAAACTCAAAACGAAAGCCGGACTACGACCTGTGCCCGGTTTCATTCGTCAAGCGACAAATCCGAACGGGGTCGCTTGTCGAATGGAACCGGAGATACGGGACGGGTAACACCGCCGGCATTACAAAAATGTTTATGCCAGATGCTATGGAAGCTTATAAGATAGTTCGCCAGCTCGAGCCGACCGGCGTGGTCACACAAATTCTTACAGGGCACGGTGGGTTCTCCGAATACTTGACCAGATTCAAGTGTAAGGAGAACCCATCGTGCATCTGCGAACCAGGGGTAGAGGAGACGGTGCCGCACATATTGTTCGAGTGCCCCGTCCACAATATTGACAGATTAAATGCGGAGAATATTCTAGAGTCAAAAATAGACCGAAACACAATATGCAAAATATTTAATAGCAAAAGCAAAAGAACTAACTTAATAGAATATTGTACAAAAATAGCATTAGTTGTAATAAATAGGAATAAATAGAATATTAACTTTATGTTACTGTTATATAATAAGTATATATGTAGATAACATAATACCATAAGTTCAAGTTGTAAAATTAAGTTAGATATAAACTAGTTATTAATTTAGACAGTATTTTTGTATTTTCAAAAATTTTATTGCATGCCTAGCCCTAATCATTGTATATCTGTAGTTGTTAATGTCAAAAAGTAATATAGGAGGAAAAAAAAAAAAAAAAAAAAAAAAAAAAAAAAAAAAAAAAAAAAAAAAAAAAAAAAAAAACCTATATTACTAAGTTCTAAAAGATTATATGGATAGGTAGGCATATTCGGTAAACAGTTAAATAAATAAAGTACCTACACAGCTCTAATCATAAGCTGACCTGAAAAAATTCTAATAAAGCATAAAAATCAAAACAAGACCAACAATGGTCTCTGACTATTTTAAACGTCAGAGGATTTAATCAAAAAAAAAAAAAAAAAAAAAAAAAAAAACCTAACCTAACCTAACCTAACCTAACCTAACCTAACCTAACCTAACCTAACCTAACCTAACCTAACCTAACCTAACCTAACCTAACCTAACCTAACCTAACCTAACCTAACCTAACCTAACCTAACCTAACCTAACCTAACCTAACCTAACCTAACCTAACCTAACCTAACCTAACCTAACCTAACCTAACCTAACCTAACCTAACCTAACCTAACCTAACCTAACCTAACCTAACCTAACCTAACCTAACCTAACCTAACCTAACCTAACCTAACCTAACCTAACCTAACCTAACCTAACCTAACCTAACCTAACCTAGCCTAACCT